>BQMB01000623.1:1005000-1028885 GCA_027943415.1 Closterium sp. NIES-67 | reverse complement strand
ACACGCACTCACAGACACCAGACACCAGACACCAGGCACCAGACACCAGACACCAGATTCACATATACGCGACAGACTCGGACAGGCTGGCGCACGGACGCACGCATGCCCGTTTCGCACCGTGTCCCCTCGCCATGCTCTGCTGCATTCCTTCCTCCCCGTACCCCCCCCCCCTCCCCCCCATCTACCACGCCGAAGTCCCCTCACCGGCGGGCTTGACAGTCGAGGGGAAGGTGGGGCAGATGATGCACAAACACGAGCTGCTAGGGGCCACTGTTGCAGATTAAATCATCTCTCCCCCCCTCTTCCCTTCCCTCCCCCTTCCCCCATCCTCCCCCACCCCTCTTCCCCGCACCCCTCTTCCCCTCTCTTCCCTTCAGTGCCCGCACTGGCGGACATGACAGTGGCGGAGAAGGTGGGGCAGATGATGCAGATAGATAGACAAGGAGGGGCCACTATTGCTGATAAAGATATGCCCCCCCCCTCCCTCCCGTTTCCCCCCCACCCCTCTCCCCCCCCTTCCCCCCTCCCCTCCAGTGCCCGCACTGGCGGGCATGACAGTGGCGGAGAAGGTGGGGCAGATGATGCAGATCGACGAGCGGGCGCTGGGGCTGGGAGGCAACGTCACTGAATACTATATCGGATCAATTCTTAGGTGAGCGCTTGCCACAGTTAACGTTGCTTCATAAAATCGTCTCTTAGGTGAGCGCTTATATTCACGCTTTCAGAAAGGCTGCTCCGCTTCCCTCTCCTCTTCCGTTTCCCCCCCCCCCACACACACACAGCGGTGGAGGCGGGTGGTCCCAGCGGTGTACGTAACGCCCCCAACATCCCCACCAATTGGGCTGGCATGGTTGATAGCTTCCTGGCAGCTTCCAGGCCAGGGCGCTGAAGACCCGCCTATGCAGGCACCCATGTCATCCTCTCCTCTCTTCTCTTCACACCCTCCCCCTCCTCTCCCCCCCCCCTCCCCCCACTTTCACCAGTGGAGGAGGCGCCTGACCACACGCCTAAAAAATGGACTCCTCACGTGTGGAGGAGGCGCCTGACCCCAGCACGGGCACAAACACATGCTTGGAGCGATTGCATATCTGTCGCCTCGCCCCCACTCCCCCCCTCCCCCCCCCCAATCCCCCCCACTCGGCCCCACTCGGCCCCACCCGCCCCCACTTACCCCACTTCCACCAGTGGGGGAGGCGGGTGGCCGCAGTACGCCGCCAACACCCCTACAGCGTGGGCCGACATGGTTGATGACTTCCAGGGCCAAGGCTCTCAAGACGCGCCTTTGCATCCCTCTGCTCCCCCCCTCCCTTCATTTTTCGCCCTTTCCTCTTCGCCCATTCACCAGTGGGGGAGGCGGGTGGCCGCAGTACGCCCCCAACACCCCTACAGCATGGGCCGACATGGTGGATAACTTCCAGGCTAAGGCGCTCAAGACGCGCCTGCGCATCCCTCTGGTGTACGGCGTGGACGCGGTGCACGGCCACAACAACGTGTTTGGGGCGACTGTGTTCCCGCACCACGTGGGGCTGGGGGCTGCTGGAAATGCTACCCTGGTGGAGGAGATAGCTGCTGCTGTTGCCAAGGTGAGGTTGACCTTCTCCCCCGCCGTCACAGTCTGCCTTGATCCCCGCCGGGGCTGCTGCTGACCCCTGTCTCCCCCAATTCTCCAACCTCCAACCTTCCATCCCCCAACCCTTTAATCAGGAAGTAGCCGCCACTGGCATCAGGTGGATCTTCTCCCCCGCTGTGACTGTGTGTTTGGACGCTCGCTGGGGCCGCTGCTACAAGAGATTTGGAGCGAATCCTCAAAGCCCCTCTTGAGTCGACTCAGAAGTCAGAGCTGACCCAAAAGCCCCTCCATCCTCCCTTTGTCACTGCAGGAAGTGGCAGCGACTGGCATCCGGTGGACCTTCTCCCCCGCTGTGACTGTGTGCCTGGACCCCCGCTGGGGCCGCTGCTATGAGAGCTTCGGAGCGGATCCAGGGCTTGTAACGGAGATGGCTATAGCGGAGATACGCGGATGGATGGTGAGAGGGAAGGAGGGGAGGAAATGCGGTGGGGGGAAAGGGGGGAAGGGTGGGCTTGTAACGGAGATGGCTATAGCGGAGATACGCAGATGGATGGTGAGAGGGATGGGTGAGTAGGTGGGGAAGGAGATGGGTTGGGGCGAAGGGGAGGGAGGGGTTGGTGGAACGGAAATGGCTATACCGGAGATTCGCGGATGGATGGTGAGGAGGGGAGGGGAGTCTGGGGCAGAAAAGGGATAACTGTGGGGAGAGGTGCGGTGCTTCTCGGCTTCTAACGGAGCTTGCTATAGCGGAGATATGGGGATGGGTTGTGAGCGAAGGGTGGCTGGCGGGTGTTGGGGGGGGGAGGGTGGGGGGGGGAGATTGTGGGGATTCCATGTAGGGGCTTCTAACAGAGCTGTCTATATCGGAGGTACAGGAAACGCATTTATGTATTCTTCACATTCTCGTCCCTGTTCCACCCGTTTCTGCAAGGCTCTGCTTCAGTGCATCTCTCTCTCTCTCTCCCTTCTCACTTACACTTCTCTTTTTCAGAAAGTCCCTTATGAGGCGGGGAACTTTCCAGGAACCGTCTTCATGGCGCCGACAGCGAAGCATTATGTGGGGGACGGGGGCACGCGGGGAGGCGTGGACCGGGGGGAGACGGTTGGGGGGGAGGCGGTGCTGAGACACGTGCACCTGCCGCCGTATGTAGCAGCTGTAGCAGAGGGGGTGCCGACGATCATGGCCAGTTATAGCAGCTGGAATGGCGTTAAGATGCATGGGAACAGGTGAGTCTGGGGGGGGAAGGGGGGGGGTGGGGAGGAGGGGGGGGGGTTTCTAGTCAACTTAGAAAGTGGCACCAAAGATGCACGGCAGCAGGTGAGGGGGGCTACTGGGGGGACTATTTTTGCTCCTTGCTACTGGGGGGCCACGGGGCCACGGGGCTACTTGCTAAACCACCTTCCTAACTGCGCTCACTGGAATTATGTCGGAGGTCCGCACGGCAGCAGGTGAGGGGGGCTACTGGGGGGAGAAGCACGAGGGGGGGCGTGGACCGCGGCGAGACGGCTGGGGGAAGGCAGTGCAGAGGCATGTGCATCTGCCGCCTTACGTGGCGGCTGTAGCAGAGGGGGTGTTGACGATCATGGCCAGTTGTAGCAGCTGGAATGGCGTTAAGGTGCACGGGAACAGGTGAGCTCCTTCACTTGATCTTTGAGCTTCTGATGCTTCTGGAAGCACTTTCACTTGATGGCGTTTCCATGTGTCTGGTGATTTATTTGGCGTTTCCATGCTTCTGGCGTTTGAGCTTCTTTTTGAGGCACCTCAAAAATCGTTTCCATGCTTCTGGCGTTTGAGCTTCGGGTGGGCTGATTGGGGAGAGGTGCGTGGAAGCAGGCTGTAGCAGAGGGGGTGTTGACGATCATGGCCAGTTATAGCAGCTGGAATGGCGTTAAGATGCACGGCAATAGGTGAGCTACTTCGCTCAATCTTTCTTGGCGTTTGCGCTTCCGGGGGGGGGAGTGGGGAGATGCATGGAAGCAGGTGATCATGGGGGGTGTATTTTCGAGTGGGCTTGAAACAGAGGGGCGTGTCTACAGCAAGGGGAGGGGAGCGAGGGGGGCCAGGGGGGGGGTGGGGTGGGGGAAGGGGGAGGGTTCGCGAGCGCCCATCTCTTCCGGCGCACCTCTGTAAGGAAGAGATGCGCCGGAAGAGATGGGCGCTCGCGAACCCTCCCCCCTTCCCCCACCCCAACCCCCCCCCCTTCGCCCCCCCTCGCTCCCCTCCCCATTCCCCCCATTGGTGCTCTCCCCCAATCAGCTATCTCCTCACGGACGTGCTCCGGAAGGAGATGGGCTTTCTGGGCTACCCTGCTGCCCCCTCCACTTCCCCCCCCGAGTCCAAAACTGCACTCCCTCCTTTTTTTTCTCTGTCTGTTTGTTCTCCCCCCCCCATCAGCTATCTCCTCACGGACGTCCCTCGTAAGAAGATGGGATTTCTGGGCGTGCTGGTGTCTGACTGACTGGAAGGCGCCTCAAAGCCTCCTTCTGCCACTCCCTTCCCTCCATTCGTGTTCGCCCCCCCATCAGCTATCTCCTCACGGACGTCCTTCGTAAGGAGATGGGCTTTCTGGGCGTGCTCGTTTCTGACTGGGAGGCGCTCAAGGAGCTTCCAGGAAGCTACGAGGACCAGGTTGGTATGGTAGTACTCAGCTGTTGTAAAATTTAGGGTTTAGGGGAGCTGAACTTGAGCGGCTCAAGTTTTCCTTTTCGGTCAAATCTCCTGTCGACTTATAATGCTTGCGTACACTATCCTGTGCTTTCACTGTTTCCGCCTGTTTCATTTCTCCCCCTGATGCCAACATGCTGGGTGACAAAGGTTCCAATCTTGCCAATTTCTTTTCCAAATTTTCGCTTGTTGCTCTCCTCCTCAATACCCCCCCGGCTCTCCCTAGGAGTAAACTCAGGTCTAGAGATGATCATAATCCCCAACTTTTTTCACCAATTTTCACTCTCTCCCTTTCCCTCCCGTTTCAACTGTCACTCTCCTTCCGAATACTCCAGGTTGCCCTTGGGGTGAACGCAGGACTAGACATGATCATGGTTCCCAATGATTTTGCCAACTTCTCCTCCACCCTCACCTCTCTCATCAACTCGGGCCGCGTTCCAATGTCGCGTATCGACGAGGCCGTGTCACGCGTTCTCTCCCTCAAACACTCCCTGGGTCTCTTTGATAAAGACCTAGTCTGCGCCCGCCACTCCTCCTCCTTCTTCTCCTCCTCTTCCTCCTCTCTCTCCTCCCGCTTCCTCCCCTTTTTCGGCTGCCCGGAGCACCGCCAACTTGCCCAGAAAGCTGTAGCAGCGTCGCTGGTGCTTCTGCAGGACTCGTGGAGGAGAGGGGGGAATGGCGGTGGGTACAATGTTGCTGTGTGGGGCCGGGGCAGGAAGAAAATGTTTCCTCTGCCCGTGGATGGGGCAAGAATTGTGGTTGCGGGCAGCCATGCAAACGACATCGGGAGGCAATGTGGGGGTTGGACAATCTCCTGGCAAGGAGAAGCGGGGCCCATAACCAAAGGCACCACCATCTGGCAAGGAATTAAAGAGCTAATTTCTGGCCGGGCGGCTAGTCTCACGTACATTGGATACCCACCTGAAGACGACCGTTACGAAAACGGCACGAGGAAAAGGCCGATCGAAGCCACCCGGGAGGCCGCAGCAGCGTGGGTGAAGCGAGCGAGGAGCGTCGAAGCGGACCTTGGGATTGTTGTTGTAGGGGAGCCTCCTTATGCTGAGTACAAAGGGGATAATCAGCAGCTGGAGCTAAGTGGCCCTGCCCGGTCGACAATTTTTGGGATTTGCAACCAGATTCCTTGTGTCGTGGTGGTGGTTTCTGGGCGGCCACTAAATGTTACCGGGATGTTACCGCATCTCGATGCATTGATAGCTGCCTGGTTACCAGGGTCAGAAGGTAACGGGGTAGCCGACGTGCTATTTGACGAGACGGTGGATTTCAAGGGGAAGTTACCCTTGCCGTGGTTTCGCTCGGTCAGAGACCTGCAGCCGGACCATTCCCCTGGCCCCAACCCCCCACTCTTTCCAATGGGGTTCGGCTTGAATAAGGCTGGTAATCCAATGGGTACAGTGGATGGGGAGGGGGCACCCTAAGATAGCTGTGACCACTGTATAATGTAACCACTGTATGGTAACCATCATCGGATGTATGGACCACTGTAGCATGTGATTATGGTAGGTAGGTATGGTCAGTCAAGGCCACGAGGTGGCTAGTGTATATCTGCCCAAAACAGTTTGTAAGACTGTGTCACTCTTTTAAACCTCCATCCATGTCAAACGCTTTAACAACGTACTGGTAGATTGCGGATTTTGGCACTGGAAGGATAACTTGGTTAGATTAAAACAACTAATCGAGTTAAAAACGAGTCAGCACCATAGAAACATCCTGGACCATGTCATTATATACAGTGGCTCTGGAGATGACGTCACTTGTGTTACACGCAGCATACTGTAGCATGTCATTATGAACCAGCTGTACTCTCATCCTTCTTGCACTCCAACATAGGAGGACGAAGGGGCCGAGGAGGAGCAGTTGAACAAGGGGGGGAGGCGGGGGTGAGGAGGGGGAGGGGGGGGGTACATTCCTTGTTTACGGCACTGCTTTCAGAGGGGGCAGCGGTGTGCCAGGGTGCGTCCTCCTCATGTCCATATGTGCTCTCAGCGAGTCCCTGCTGAGTCCTGCTGCTTTCCGGCACATGGCACACACTTAGCACTACTTCCAAGACAGCTCAGGGTGCTGCTTTCAGAGGGGGCAGCGGGGTACCAGGGTGCATCCTCCTCATATGTGCTCTCAGCGAGTCGCTACTAAGCCCGGCTGCTTTCCCGCACACGGCACACACGCGCACCGTGGGCCGGCTCATTCGGCCCCGAGGGCACCAAGGGAGGGAGAAGGGCGAGGTGGGGGAGGCGGAGTTGGAGGCGGAGTTGGAGGCGGAGGAGGGGGAAGGGGAGGAGATGCGTGGAAGGGCAGAGGATGCAACCACTGCAGGAGCAGAGGCAGGGCCAGAGGTGGGGAGGTGAGGAGATGGCAGAGTGGGAGGAGGAGTGGCAGCAGCAGTAGACAGGAGGGTGGGCGAGGAGTGCGGAAAGGACGTTTCAGCAGCAACACTGTGCGCTGCCGTGTCTGCTGCCCCAGCACCACCACTATTGCCAGGGGAAGCATCAAGGGAAGTGGGCGGAAAGGTGGCAGGAGCAGTACGAGCAGCAGTGGCAGCGGGAGCAGTGGCAGCAGAGGGGTCAGTGGCAGCAGAGGGGTCAGTGGCAGCAGAGGGGTCAGTGGCAGCAGAGGGGTCAGTGGCAGCAGGAGGCGGAGGGCCGTGGGGGTGGAAGAGCCTTCGGTCGAGCGCCACTAGCTGGCGGAGGAAAGAGGTGTTGGGGGCAGCATGGGGGTGGGCGGAGTGCAGCAGCACCCATGCCTCTGCCAGGGGCATCAGCCTGGGGAGAAAGAGGGGGGGGGGGAGTAAGGCGGAGAGGGGATGGCGAAAAGGGGAAAATAGTTCTTAAAAAGGTTTAGGTACGTACAGTACCGCTCAGCCTTAAAAGAAATCAGCAGGGTGGAGTCATTTTTTATCATTCTAACAAAACAAATTCCAGTCTGGCCATAAAGAAAACAGCAGGGTGGAGTGATGGGCGACGGAGCATCATGACGGACAATCCACATCGTCAGACCCTCAACCTCTTGTGAAACCTATTTTCGAGGAACCTCAACCTCAACCTCAACCTCAACCTCAACCTCAACCTCAACCTCAAAAATACAATCCACATCGTCAGACCCTCAACCTCATGCGAAACCTTCCGGGTGACTTTTGGGTCGACTCGAAAGTCACCTCGTTAGAGTGTCACAAGGAGAGCAGCATGAGGGACAGCTCGCATCACTTTTTTTAGAATCCTCAAAAACCGCATCCTCAACTTCATGTGAAACCTACAAAGGGTGGCCATTGATTAGCACTACCTCTTGGTCATGAGGTAGGCCAGCACGATGGACACCGATCGGCTGCGGCCCTCATAGCAGTGCACCAGCACGCCCTCTCCCTTGCTGATGGCAGCTTCCAGGAAGCTGCTGGTCGCTTCCATGTACTTTCCCAGATCCTCCCGGTCTGAGTCGCGCATCTGGCGGCGAAATGGGGGAGAGAGAGGAAGAATGAGAGAGAAAAAGAAGGGGAGAGAGAGGAAAAAGGGGAGAGAGAGGAATAAGGGGAGAGAGAGGAATAAGGGGAGAGAAAGGAAGAAGAAGGGGAGAGAGAGGAAGAAGGGGAGAGAGAGGCGAGTGGGATGTGGGGAGAGAGCGAGAGAGAGGGGTTGGGGATATGCACTTGCTGAGGCCTCCCTGTCTGAGTCGCGCATCTGGTGGAGAAAGGTGGGGAGAGAGAGGCAAGTGGGATACGGGGAGAGAGGGAGAGTGAGGGGTTGGGGATACGCTCTTGCACCAGACGCTGGTCGCTTCCATGTACTTGCGCAGATCCGCTTTTGAGTCGACTCAAAAGCTTCCATGTACTTGCGCAGATCCGCTTTTGAGTCGACTCAAAAGCTTCCATGTACTTGCGCAGATCCGCTTTTGATTCGACTCAAAAGCTTCCATGTACTTGCGCAGATCCGCTTTTGAGTCGACTCAAAAGCTTCCATGTACTTGCGAAAATCCGCTTTTGAGTTGACTCAAAAGCTTCCATGTACTTGCGCAGATCCGCTTTTGAGTCGACTCAAAAGCTTCCATGTACTTGCGCAGATCCGCTTTTGAGTCGACTCAAAAGCTTCCATGTACTTGCGCAGATCCGCTTTTGAGTCGACTCAAAAGCTTCCATGTACTAGTGCAGATCCGCTTTTGAGTCGACTCAAAAGCTTCCATGTACTTGTGCAGATCCGCTTTCGAGTCGACTCAAAAGCTTCCATGTACTTGTGCAGATCCGCTTTTGAGTCGACTCAAAAGCAGCTGCTGGTCGCCTCCATGTACTTGCCCAGATCCTCCCGGTCTGAGTCGCTCATCCGGTGGAGAAAGTCGGGCAAATAGATGCGGGTGGGATATGGGGAGCGGGGGAAAGTGAGGGGTTGGGGACAAGCACATGCTTCACGCCCAAGTGGTGCCAGAGGGCAAAGGAGCCCTCCACCCAGCCCTATCACCCCTCTCCCTGTATTTTCCTCCCACACACTCACCCAACTCACCGGCAGAACGAGGTAGTTGAAAAGAGGTGATTGCTCCGCGTCAGAATCAAGCAGGTCAGTGCGGCACTGCGTCATCACATGGCGAATACCCAAGTGGTGCAGGAGGGCGAAGGAGCGTCAAGACATGTCTACCCGGCCCAAGCTCTTAAACTTACCAGCAGAACGAGGTAGTTGACGAGCAGTGACAGCTCCGCATCAGGATCAAGAAGGTCGGCGGTGGGGCAGAGAATCGCACACTCAGGTAGTGCAGGAGAGCGACCACATGGCGTACAGCCACCACATGGCGTACAGCCACCACATGGCGTACAGCCACCACATGGCGTACAGCCACCACATGGCGTACAGCCACCACATGGCGTACAGCCACCACATGGCGTACAGCCACCACATGGCGTACAGCCACCACATGGCGTACAGCCACCACATGGCGTACAGCCACCACATGGCGTACAGCCACCACATGGCGTACGGACCACATGGCGTACAGCCACCACATGGCGTACAGCCACCACATGGCGTACAGCCACCACATGGCGTACAGCCACCACATGGCGTACGGACCACATGGCGTACAGCCACCACATGGCGTACAGCCACCACATGGCGAACAGCCACCACATGGCGTACAGCCAGGTGGTGCAGGAGAGCGAAAGAACATCAAGGCAGGTCTACCCGCCCTGAGTGCTCTCAACTCCGGCAGAACGAGGTAGTTGAAGAGCGGTGACTGCTCCGCATCAGAATCAAGAAGGTCAGTGGGGCACAGTGTCACCACGTGCTTCACGCCCAGGTGGTGCACGAAGGCGAAAGAGCATCAAGGAGTGACTGCCCCCCCCAAGCGCTCTCAACTCACCGGCAGAACGAGGTAGGTGAAGAGGGGGGATTGCTCCGCATCAGGGTCCAGCAGGTCAGTGGGGCAGAGCGTCACCACGTGCTTCACACCCAGATGGTGCAGGAGGGCGAAGGAGCGGGCGGCGATGGCGGACCCCAGGTACAGGTGCGGGAGGATCAACGAGGGGCGCTCAGACGCCATGGAGTCTTGCACCAGCGCCCAGCGCTCCAAGAGATGGTGCAGGCGAACCTGGGGTCCACGCGAGTAGTGTGGGGGGGGGGGGGATGAGGGAGAGGCGCTCAGACGCAATGGAGTTTTTGCACCAGCGCCCAGCGCCCCAAGAGATGGTGCAGACGAGCCTCCTGGGGGCAGGGAAGTAGAGAGGGCGCGGGGGGGAAGGATGGGCGCACTGATGGTAGAGGCGTGGGAGGATGAGGGAGGGGCGCTCCGACGCCATGGAGTCTTGCACCAGCGCCCAGCAATCCAAGAGATGGTGCAGGCGATTTTGGGGGCCGGCAATGGGGAGAAGAGAGGAGGGTAAAAGAAGGACGGATGAGCCCAGGTGGTGCAGGAGGGCCAAGGAGTGGGCAGCGATGGCACAGCTCCGGTGGAAATGGGGGAGGTTGAGGGAGGGGCGCTCCGACGCCATGGAGTCTTGCACCAGCGCCCAGCAATCCAAGAGATGGTGCAGGCGATTTTGGGGGCCGGCAATGGGGAGAAGAGAGGAGGGTAAAAGAAGGACGGATGAGCCCAGGTGGTGCAGGAGGGCCAAGGAGTGGGCAGCGATGGCACAGCTCCGGTGGAAATGGGGGAGGTTGAGGGAGGGGCGCTCCGACGCCATGGAGTCTTGCACCAGCGCCCAGCAATCCAAGGGATGGTGCAGGCGATTTTGGGGGCCGGCAATGGGGAGAAGAGAGGAGGGTAAAAGAAGGACGGATGAGCCCAGGTGGTGCAGGCGGGCCAAGGAGCGGGCAGCGATGGCACAGCTCCGGTGGAAATGGGGGAGGTTGAGGGAGGGGCGCTCGGACGCCATGGAGTCTTGCACCAGCACCAGCGCTCCAAGAGACAGCAGGTCACAAGCCGCAGCATCTTGCTCTGCCCTTACCCTCTATAGAGAACCACTCTCACCTTTGAGTTGACTCAAAATGACTTTTTAGTTTTGAGTCGACTCAAAAAGCATCTTGCTCTGCCCTTACCCTCTATAAAGAACCACTCTCACCTTCAACTCATACTCGTCCACCAGGCTGTGCGCCCCTCCCCCGACACTCGCCCCCATGAACCCATCACCAACGCAGTGCAACAGGCGACCTGGTATTGTACGGGCTTGCATTCTGGCTCCCCGTTACGAAATCGATCTCACCTTGAGTTCGTAGGCGTCCACCAGGCTGTGCGCCCCTCCCCCGCCACTCGCCTCCATAAACCCTGTCAAAAACGGCAGCGCAGCCGCCCCGCAGATCCTCCCAGCCTCCTCCCTCATGCGCCCGTCCCACCGCTGCACCTGCTCCCTCAACTCCTCGTCCCCCTGAGCGGATTTCCTCACTCCGCGTATCTTCATGCTTAATCGCGAGGGTAAACCACCCAGAGACGCCCTCCAGGCAGCTGCTTTTGCTGCTGATTTGCTAATAGAGGCGGGCGCGTGGCGGGGGTTGGCGGGGGTTTTGTGAGACGAGGGGGTTTTGTGGGAGGAGCGAGGGGTGGGGCTACGGTAGGGGAGACGGGAGTGGGCCGCAGTGGGAGTGCTTATGCTGCTGGTGCTGGTATGAGCAGTATCAGTGGCAGCATTAGAAAAAGCGGCAGCATCGAGCGACGGGGCAGTATGAGCGGCAGAGGGGGCAGTGTCAGTGGCAGGGGTGGTGGGAAGAGATGGGTGGGTGTGCTTCTGCCGGTGGTTGGCAGGGCGGATTATGGGTGAAGGGCGGGTGGAGGGAGGGGAGGAGAAGGCGGAGGAGAGAGACATAGGGGAGGTTGCACGGGTGGGAGGCGAGCTGGCAGTGCTAGCAGCGGCGCTAACAGCACCAGTACCGCCAGTACCGGCGGCAGCAGCAGCAGCAGCGGTAGCAGAATCTGCTTCTGGGGAATCACTCCCTCTGCTACCTCTGCTCCCTCTGTTCCCTCTGCTCGTTCTACGCGCCGCTGACACTTCCCCTTCTACTTCTTCCTCCCCTGCCGCTGTGGCTTCTCCTTCTCCTTCTCCTTCTCCTGCTCCTGCTGCGGCTGCTGATGCTCTCCTCGCCACCTCTTCCGTTGCTGCTGTCTTCTCACAGATGCTTCCTAGGAAGGGGGAGCGGGCACTAGTGAGAGAAGGAGAGCGCGGATTGAAGCGAGCAGGGGAGCGCAGGAGGCGGGGCGAGTGGGCGGCACCAGCAGTGGCACGACGGTAAGGCACAGGGGAGCGCGGGGGGCCAGGGGAGCGGGGAGGGATTGGGGAGCGAGGGGGTGCAGGGGAACGAGGGGGAGCAGGGGAGCGAGGGGGAATGGGGGAACGAGGCCAGTCGGAGGAAAGAGGGGGTGCGGGGGAGCGGGGGGGAGCGGGAGAGCAGGGAGGGGCGGGAGAGGCGGGAGCAGAGAGAGCAGGGGAGGGAGGGGGGGCACGGGGCCGCTGGGAGAGAGCAGTACGGGACACGGGGTCTGCTGAAGCAGAATCAGCACGGGAATCCGAGCGTGAGTAGCCGTAAGCAGGCCCAGCAGCAGAGGGAGGCATGATTGGGGGAGGTGATATCCGCCTCATAACGTGCTGAGAGTAGGAGTCTTCACTAGGAGACGGGGGAATGGAGGAAGGGGGGGATTTGTTAGAGGGAGAAGCTTCGGGGGAGAGAGGTGCGTGAGGGGAGAGGGGAGCGCGGGGCGAGAGGGGGACCTGAGGGGAGGAGTTTAGAGAGGATTCGAACTCCCTGGGAGTGTGAGGGGACCACAGATCGTTACTGTGATTGTTGGCAGTGCGAGGGGAAGGTGTTACTGGGGAGGGTAGATCATGGGGCGGTTCTTTGGAAGAACTTTCTAGTGGTTCCTCTGCCGACGTGGAAGAAGGGTGGGTAAAGGACAGCCGTAGGGACCTGCTGGCCTTGGCAGATGCAACGGACGAGTCGCGAGACAATGATGACGTGGTATGGGCTGCTGATGACGTGGAAGGAGATGCTGTTGCTGTGGTTCTGGCTACTGCAGCAGTGGCTGAGGGAGGCGCGGAATCAGGGGAGACCGGGTCGGCCTCAGGAACAGGTGAAAGGGAGGGAGGAGGTGGAGGAGACGACTTTTGAGTCGACTCAAAAGGAGGGGCGGAGTCTGGGGAGATCGGGTCGGCTTCGGGAACAGGTGAGAGAAAGGGAGGAGGTGGAGGGAGAAGTTCGGAGCAGCGGACACCTCCATCCATGACAGGTGTCTTCTCAGCATTGTCGGTAGCCCTCTGTGCTGCAGTTGGGGCATTTAGCTCTCTAGCAGTAGCACCCTCCATGCTGTCCTTAGGGTCGCCATTACAATTCCCGCTGCTGCCAAAATCGACTCGACTACCACCACCACCACAATCGCCATTGCTACTACTACCACCACCACCGTTTTCTCGGCTGTCGCGCGTCCCCCCCACACCGGCATTCCCAAAGTCCAGTCTACTCGCAGAGATGTGCGCAGTGCGGCATGAGATGGACGGCGAGGATCGTCTTGCAGCGGGTCCTACCCACCCGGCACAGCCAGCGCCACTGTTATGGCCAAAGCCACCACCGTTACCACTGCTGCTGGCATCATTGCCCTCACATCCGCTGCTGCTGCTGCAGGCTCTACTGCTGCCATCACAGCCTCTGCTGCTGCTGCTGTCGAGCCGTGGCCTGTGGACGGAGGATGGGGAGAGAATGCGAGACCCCTTGCGGAAAGGAAACGGGGTTGTTGTGTTTATATCTACCAGCTCCCCCCTTCCGCCTACGCCCTCTCCTTCTCTCCTGCTGCCTCCTCCTCCTCCTGCCTTCTCCCCATCTCCTCCCTCGCCTCCAGCCCTCTCCTCCTTGGCGGCACTGCCCCTTCTACCACCATACCCAATTCTACCCCCACTGCTCCCATTCTCCCCTCCGCTCCCATTCTCCCCTCCGCTCCCATTCTCCCCTCCGCTCCCATTCTCCCCTCCGCTCCCATTCTCCCCTCCGCTCCCATTCTCCCCTCCTCTCCCGCACTCCCCGCCTCGCCCACCCTCCCCTCCCCCGTCCAGCTCAGGCACCGAAGTCACAAACGCCAGGAACGCTCTCAGCATGTCGTCCAGCCGCGAGTGCAGGGCAGATAGCGTGCGCTGCACGCGGCGCATCTCCTCCACTGCTTCCCTAAACCCCTGCTGGAACGCACGGGTTTCTGGGGACACAGGGGGGTGCGCAGCTGCTGCTAACTGAGCAATGGTAGACCTTTGACTGGATAAGCTGCTGCTGGTGCTGCTGCTGGTACTGCTGGTGGTGCTGCTGGTGGTACTGCTGGTGGTGGTGCTGCTGGTACTGCTGGTGGTGGTGCTGCTGGTGGTGGTGGTGCCGCTGGTACTGCTGATTGTGGCGATACTTGTGGCGCCGGACTCAGTGGTTGTGATAGTGGTGGTGGTGATGCTGGTGGTGGTGGTAGTTACGGCGATGGTTGCGGGAATGGTGCTGGTCGGAGCGGAGGGGGCGGTTACACATTCTGTAGCATAAGCAGACCTCTCTAGAGCCATTCCAGCTTCAATAACAGCTGGGAAGGATCCTGTAGCACCAGCAGCAGCAGCAGCAGCAGCACCACCACCTGTAGAAGCTGCTGTAGCAGCAGCAGCCAGACCTGTCCCAGAAGCACTGGGAGGCAATGAGTCAGACGAGCCAAACGAGGATGATTCTAGCGAGGATGAAAACGACAACGACGATGAGAAAGAGGCGGAAGGAAAACCATCCTCGGCAGCACACATCGGGCCGGGAGCCACGACCCCATGGGTGGGAGTTGATTGCACATGGCCTGGAGTGGGCTCGCCCAACTGGCCCAGTGCCCCGAAGGAGGCGTGGAAGAGCGTGTGGGCGGCGAAGCAGGGGTCATGCAGCAGCAGCTGCACGAGGCGGGGGATGGCGTCCCGGTCGTGCTCCGCCAGGCTGGGTGGCACGCGGCGGCAGATGGACGAATCTATCACCACCACCTCCTGCCCCACCAGAAGCTGATGTGCCTCCTGACCCACTACCTGCTGCGGCGTCTGTGGTGCCTCTTGCCCCACTGGCTGCTGCTTTAACCCCTGACTTGCAGGCTGCTTCAGCTGCTGCTGCTGCTGCTGCTGCGGCTGCTGCTGCTGTGAAAGTGGTAGGATATTCCCCACAATGGAGTGCTTTGATATGGCACTTGGAAAGCCGGAAGCCTCTTTCGTTTCACTATGAGATCGACCTCTACCTCTGCCTCGCCCCCTTCCCCTTCCCCTCCCCCTCCCCCTCTCTCCGCTTCCTCGTCCTCGACCCTCCCTCCTTAATTCCCCTTGCCTCCTAGATTCTAATTCAGCACCCATTCCCTTTCCCCCCTCCCCCTCCTTCAACTTCTCTTCTCTCTCCCACGCCTTCAGTAACGGCCGGTCGGAGCATAGAATGTTGCCGCGGTTACCCCTCCAGCCCAGTTCCGGGCAGGGTAACCGGTCATCGTTCCTCAACATAATATCTAGCAGAAGCACGCGGCCCAATGAGTGCGCTGTTTTTTCCCGGGCAGATTGATCAGGGAAAAGCTCGTCTCGTGGGCAGGAGACAAAAGATTGCCCCTTCACATGCCTGCATGCCAGGGGCACAGGATAGGGGCATGAGCAGAGGGTTGAAAAGATGGGAGGATATAGGGGAGGGGGGGAGGATTTGGAGGGAAAGCGGGAAGCAGGAAAGAGTGGAACAGGATAGATGGAAAGGAAGAGAGAGAAAGAAAACACTCCTGTTGGTAGAAATGATTTGCCTGTCAGGACTTACTCACCCCATGAGCAGGAAGCATCGGCTCAGCTGCAGGGCCTCTAGAAATTCCTCCACCACACTCCCCTCCTCCTTCCCTCCACTCTCCCTCCTCTCCACCACATTCCCCTCCTCCTTGCACCCACTCTCCCTCCGCTCAACCTCCTGCCCTCTCGCCCCCATCTCTCTCCCCCTCAGCCTCTCTGCTGCTCTCACCACCTCCTCCCACTCCCTGGTCTGCTGCACTGCAAGCTCATGGGCAGACCAGGATGGGTCATTGGCCAAAACGGACCGCTCCATTCGGCCTGAAAAGCCCTGCTGCAGATTTTCCTTATCCAGCGTGAAAGGGTCGGCGCTGCGGTCAGCACTACAGGTGGGGAGAGGCGAATTCCACGCAGCAGAAGCAGCCAGAGAAGCTGGGCTGCCGGTCGCTACTGTCGCCCTCCTTCTTCCAGTGATGGTGGTGCTACTGCTGTCGGTGTTGGTGTTGGTGTTGCTGTTGCTACAGAGGATTGGGCTGCTGTGCGTGCTGCTCCTGCCGTGATTTCCTCTGTGCACCACTCGCACCTGAGGGAAAGGGCGAGCAGGGAGGGGGAAGCGACAAGGGCAGGTGCTAACATCAGAAGCGTTCCAAAAGAACTGGAAGGAATTACAGGACGATGGCGCAAGTCGTTCTATTCTTTGCAAGACATAAAGGACCGCTCCCTCTATCCTTATGAGGGTAACGGCCTTGTACCTGGGGCGTGGCGATCCCAAGGTGCATGGCCAGCTCAGCTCCAAATCGCTCCGACTGCGTGACGATGCGCGATCCAGCAAACTTGATGCACGCTGCGGCTAGTTGAGGTTGGGGGTCCATCCACTCTCGTCTAGCTCCTACCCCTCTGTTGTCTCGGATCTGAGACGCATTTTGGGGTGCCCCAATGGCCCTTGTCTCAGCTTCAGCTGCTTCGCCGTCCGCTCTTCTGTGGCCGGATTCGTCCCCTTTTGGGCCTGGCTCGGGCCGCTGGCGGAACAGTGCGAAATACACGATTCCACCAGAGTTGACGGTCACCTGAGGCAAAAGATGGAGAAATCGAACGGAAGGAAAGAGAGTCCATGTCGTTCGAAGGAAGGAAAGGCAATGCGCGTCCACACACCACCACAGGCGCGTTCAGATGGCTTACCTCCACACTACCGCTCTTCTCAATCACAGGTGCGTCAGGCAATCCCTCTCCCCCTCCTCCCCCACCTCCTCCTCCTCCTACTCCTCCTGCTACAGCCGAGCTACCCTCTCCTCCCACCTCAGTGCGGTACAGTGCTACGAGGTCCGACCAATCAAATCCGCCCACGCGGACGTCCAGCTCAGCAGCCCTCCCCAGCTGCTGCTTCCAATCCAAGCATCTGTACTCGTGCATCCGAGCCTCCATCTTGCCAGCCTCGGCGAGCCGAGCCTCGTCGAGCCCCTTACAGACGTCATCAACACCATCACCACCAACGGCAGCCATAGCTGTGGCGGCAGCACCAACGCTATGACCAAGATCAAGGCCAACACCAGCACTGGCACCAGCACCAGCACCGGCACGAACACCAGCACCGGCACGAACACCAGCAGCAGCAGCAGCAGCAGCAGCAGCTCCAGTCCCAACACCAGCAGCAGCAGCACCATCAAAAGCACCATCAAACTGCCGTTCGCGTGACTCAAGGTTTTCGTCTGCCGTTCCTACTGGGGGCTCGGACAGCGTCTCACCCTGTTTCACCTCCCCATTCCCTCTGCAGGTTTCCCCTTTCGCCTCCGCTTCTTCACCCTGCCCCTCAACTCTCCCTGGCCCCACTACAACAGCAGCTACAGGCGGCGAAACAGCGACGCTGGATGAATCAGGAGCAGGAACAGGAGGAAGGGGAGTAGGATCAGCAGCATCAGCAGCAGCAGCGGCGGCGGCGGCGGCGGCGGCGGGCACGTTAGCAGCAGCCGCACGCATGGGAGCACTATCTACCTCCACTCCCTTCCCACATGGTGGACGCACGAGCACCCCCTCATGGTTATTGGGCTGCTCCTCTAAACTGCTACTGCCATCTGCGCCTAACTTGGAAGGATCATGCCTTACGTCTTGCACCTGATCCTCTCCAATCACACATGCTCTCGCATCCCCTCTCTCCGTCACTCCACTCCCTCCGCCCGTTCCACCTGGGCCACCTGGCACGACCCTACTGGCTAGCCCTGGCTCCTTACTCCATCCTCCAGCAGTCCCCTGACTGTAACAATCCCACATAGTCACACCATCAGCCATAGGCCAGGAGGCCCTCATTAGAACGTCATCCTCTGCTACCATTCCCCCCATAGACGGTCTGGAGATAGAGCTGATGCCAATGGGGGAGGCTCCACCTGGGGGCGGTAGCATCTCACCACCACTCGTCTCGTCACCAGCATTCTCATTACCACCCGTTTCACTTCCTCCAATCTCGTCCCTGCTGCTGCCCATTTTGTCGCCTTCCTCACTCCGCCCAACACATGCACTTCCCTCCTCTCTCTCACACACACTCTCCCCCTCCTCTCCTTCCTCCTTCAAGACGCCCTCCAGCCTCCCCGGACGCTGGAATTCCGGGAGCCTGATTGCCAAGGCACCGTTACAAGAACAACCGGAACCAGAGCCATGAGACTGTGGGCAGGGGAAGGGATGCAGTCCCGGCTTGCTCGTCTCACTGATGCTGTGACTTCGGCGAATGCCAGGAGGCGGAGGAGAGAGCGAGTCGCTCTCAGCGCCCTTCGTTATAAGGTCGAGTTGAGAGGCAGAGGAGGTCGTTGGGGAGAGAGATGACACCACGTAGCCGAGGCGATAGGCTGAATGGGACGCAGTAAGAAAGGCGCCAATAACGCATGGGATAGGTATCGTAAGTTATGAAATGACATATGGTCTAGACATGGCGAATTATGGGAGACATGGGGAACGTGCTTCGATAACAGACCATTGCGAACAACGTCAACCTTGGGTTAAAACTAGCTATCTTTAGTAAAATCCGAGAGTTTTTCTTATAAAGAGTGATAGGACGTTGTGGAAAATATCAAATCTCACCTCGTTGCCTCGCACGCCAAGCGGCTCGCTTGCTCAGAAGCCACGGCTGAATGTCCTCCACCAGTGGCCGCCTGCCACGTGTCCGCGACAAAAACGCGAATGACTGCAAGACAAGGGCATGATCCATGCAACACAACCACAGCAGATTTGGAAATCGCTGAGCTGGGCTGGCGTAACCGAGTTTAAGACCCCTAGAAATGGCAAGGACTCAGCAATTTGGACATGGATGCTGAGGGATTCGGCCTGATGAGAATAAAGCGGGACATGTGAGTTTCAGCCGTCTCAAATCTCGCTTGGATTCAAGAGCCTGATGAGATGGAGCTGGTGCGGCTTACGGACCCTGTGCGAAAGAAGCATGGTCGATGACACGTCCTCATGCTGGAGCGCGTCTTCTAACGCGGACGAAAACTCGGGATCTGTCTCGTTGCCTTGCTCTGGATCTTGCTCTAGATCTTGATCAGTATCGGTTTCCGGCTCGTGACCCTCGTCCGGCTCTTGATCATCCTGGTTCGCTTCTGGTTCATTATCACCATTCACGTCCTCATTTTCTTCGTCTCTCTGCTCGGGATGATTGTTGTTTTTCCCGTGCTTCTCAGCTGATGGAGATCGATTGACAGAAGAACTATTGCTTGGAAACAGGCCGTCTTCACCTGTCATACCCTGGCTCGGACCGACGATGTTATGACAGAAGGCTAAGCGTCTTTCCACATGATCGGTCTCATCGAAATCGATCCCTTTGTTTTTATCCATTCTATGACAACCTCAAGGGACTCCGTTTCCCGTTCGGGACTGTACGACGATAGCGCTAGCGGAACCTAACAAAGAAATGCGAGTTGCAACCTACTCAGAAATTCGTCAGGGAGGTTCGGAGGCGAAGAAAATGCTTGCTAGGTTCTTGCAACCTCGTCAGCACGAGCTCATAATCTTGCAACGGGCACTACGTCGACTTGATCGGCAGTAATTTCGAAGGGACACTATACTACTACGTGTGGTAACGTAAACACGTGAACTGTTTATGGTACGAGACTTCTGTGACGTGTGCTTATGTCCGGCACCCCTAAGATCTGTGAATAAACTGTCACAGGACAAGGGCAGCAGGTCGGGGAGAAGTGGGAGAAGCGGGAGAAGCGGGAGAAGCGGGAGAAGGTGGGGTGGCGGGGGAATGGGAGGTGGGAAAACAGCGAGCGCAGGGTGGGTGGGATGGCAGGATCCATCCACATGCAGCAGCCTCTGGGGGAAGGTGAAGAGGGGGATGGGAGAGAACCACCACCCTGCTTTGCGGGGCAGACAGAAATCACGCCAGCTTGTGCGGAGTTCCCAAGGCGATATTTGTCAGCAAACTTTTTTCGGACGTGGTTGGATGGGATAAAATGTTTTTGAATGGGATGGAAAGGGTTTTAGAAGTTTACATGTGCCGTTTCGAAAACATCATGGCTCGCACCGCCACTCCCAATCCACCCAGTCAGTGAACTGGCGGGAAAAAGAGCCGTGAGATGACGCGCCTCAATTCTGTCAGAAGTTCAACACAGATTCTTGTCTACACTGAACTTCGTTCAGAGTGTTATTAAAACACGCAAATGTGAAAATGCGGACTAGCAGTACACCGGGCTGCTCCATGATGAGTTTCCCATGCCGCTAAACTGACCTGCTCCTGGAACAGGACCAACTTGGGTAGTTTCTCCAAAGTTAGTGCTCTTTCGCGTTTCGTCATGGCTAGCAGTTGCGCGACATCGTTATTCAGCCAGCTCAAACTGCGCGGGTCTGTAGCTCTCCCAATTTCGATAAATCGTGCCAAGTCTGTATACTGTCCTACCTCCACCAGAACGTTCAAGCACATTTCCACTACCAGACGTTCCCCGTGTCCGTCCAATTTCCGCACTAGAGCGAGTACCAGGGATGGCCAACCGGACAGCCTTAGTAACTCCGACTTGGCGTTTCGCGCGATCGAGGAGATTCGCGCCGTGTTTGACAAAGTTGCTGCCGCAGCAACGCCTCCCGTGGGTGAAGCTGCCAGCGTGACACCTGACGATACCGGACTAAGAAGTGACCCGTTTCAGACACTAGTGGAGGAAATATGTTCCGCCAGAGATGGAAGGATTGTTCTTTATGGAGTTGGACGGTAAGCCATCTCCCTTCTCCTGCGAAATCTGCCCAAATCCGTGAAGCTCAGTCATAATTTCGACCAGAGATTATCTCAACTCTACACTCGTTCAACCCCTGTATCAAGGCCCCTGAATCTCCGCGCAATTGTCCCTTCTACAACTCCTCCTCGTTTCATTCTCTCTACTTTTCTCCTGCTGCTTTTGCCTCCATGCAGAGAGAGTCTCATGATGCGAGCCCTGGCCATGCACCAGTATCACCTAGGCTTGCACGCATCGTTGTGGGTGACATGACATGTCCTGCCCTCCCATACCTTCCTGCTGTTATTTCCCCCTCCCCCCCGCCCCCCTCCCCCCGAGCAGGGAGGGTCTCATGATGCGAGCCCTAGCCATGCGCCTGTATCACCTAGGCTTACACGCCTCGGTCGTAGGTGACATGTCCTGCCCTCCCATTGGACGAGGCGACCTCCTTATTGTCAGTGCAGGCCCTGGCCGCTTTTCCACAGTGGATGCTCTTATGGGGGAGGCCAGATCTGCAGGGGCCAGGACTGCCGTCATCACAGCACAGCCGTCAGGGGATTGTGCCAGGCTGGCAGATCGTGTGGTGTACATTCCTGCACAGACAATGGCAGATGATACTGAATCTGGTGTAGGGGGGGCGAGGGATGAGCAAGGGAATGTGCTTCCTATGGGGAGTATTTATGAGGGAGCACTGTTTTTTCTAGGAGAAGTGGTGGTGCGTTTGTTGCGGGAGGAATTGGGCGAAACCAGAGATACCATGCGCGCTCGGCACACCAATTTGGAATGAGGCATTTCTTCGTGTATCATCTGTTCATGTAATTTTTCATCACGTACGCCTTCCAGCTCTACAGTCGAGAAGTCCAATAACGCGGTATTTTACATTGGCAGGTTGTGGGGCCATATGTTCGCTTGATCACAGATTCCCAAGGCTGGTGCGTCTTGCATGGGAGGCATTTCTCCCTCACACAATCAGGATTCTAGTCTGCACCTCCTCCGATCCCTCCGCGCTTAGCTCCCTCGCTCCTTGCTGTAACCCGGCCTACTTCCTCGCCGTTCTTTCGCGCCCTTGCGCCTTCCCCCCCTTCTCCCAGTTCCCCCATGCCACTACTAAAAGTGCTACTAGGGGCTACTGGCCCTTCGGCCTGCGTGTTTCATGAAGCCAACTTGTAGCGTTATCTGGTGCTGTCGCAGGGAGTCTATCTTTGAGGCGCCTAAAAAATGAGGTCCTGCGTGTTTCGTCAAGCTAACTTCAACCGTTATCTAGTGCTGTCGCAAACCAAGCGACATCTTCTAGTAGCGAATGGTTCAGCGGCTGTTTCACCCGCGACCCAGTCAGCCTCGCTTTCGGCCATCCGTTCGCTTCTCGCCCTTATCTCACTTTTACGCATTACGTCGCTTTTAGTTAGTCATACCTTATATTCCACGTAATGATGTAGGGAAGGCTGATGGGCACAGCAGCAGCCAGATCGCGATCCGGTGATGATCTGACTCCTCGTTGAGTATCTTTTATTGCTGAACCGCCTTATTGCGCGAAACCAATCCTGCCATTTTCGAAACAATTGCTCTCGATATGGCGGACCTTGCAACACCGCCTCTGGTGTCAACGCCAGTACTACCCATTCCACCACCACCACCACCTTCAGCAGAACCTCCAACGGCAGCAATTTCATCAGAAGCAGCAACACCACCAGCAGCACCAGCAGCAGATGCGTCAGCAGCAGCAGCACCATCAGCAGCAGCTGAACCTAGCACCCCAGTCTGTCCCCATATAGGTCCCTTCCATGCCTACTCTCTCCGTTTCTTCTCCTCCACCTCAAGCTCCAGTACCAGGGATGCTAATAACGGGGCAGACAGCACTGAGTGCTTCTCCGGGTTCATGCTGCTGACCTCGCCCGCCATTGGCCCGCTGGATGCTGACGTGGCACGCATGGAGGTCCCGCTTTGCTCCAAGTATTTCGGAGCTCCTGCTGCTACAGATGTGGATTCTGCCGCTAAAGGTGTGGGATGGGCTCAGCTGCTACAGATGTAAATTCCACTGCTAGGGAACTGGAGCATGCTGCTTCTACCGTCTACCTTTGCTGCCTGCTGCGTGCACATCTGCTACTGCTGTTCCTGTTGCTTATGCTGGTGCTGTTGCCGCTTCACCTGGTTCCCCCCATTCTCCCACGCCAGGCCCGTCTGTTGCTTCTGGGTCGGTCCGTCTCGCCCCTCTCGGCGCCTTCAGCCTCTCGCCTCAGCAGGTCAGTCGCGTTCATGCCATAATGGTGCTGGAGGTGCCTCGGATGGGTCAGCTGGTTCCAGGTAATCTGGTGGTTTGGCGATCAGCTGGGTTTAGATGGTTTAGTTTCGACTGTTGATCTGTGTCAGTTATTGGGTTGTTCATGTGGCTCTGCTGGTTCTGGTACCAATTCTAGAGCTGGCTTTTTAGAATTCTTCCCCCCATTCCCTCCCCCTCTCTCTCCTCCAACCCCCCTCCTCTCAGCTTGCCAGTGCCATGTGCTACCACATGCGTCTGTTTGGCATGGTACTCAATAGATGGGATCTCATGCACCATGCACCCATCCTCGCTAAAGGCGCCGCCGTTGCTGCTGCTGCCGAATCTGCTGCTGCTGAATCTGTTGCTGCTGCTGCTGCTGCTGCTGCCGAGGCTGAATGTGCTGACGTTGATTCTTCTGTGGGTGCAAGACGTGTTGCTATGGCTGGTGCTGCTGATGCTGATGCTGCAGCCTCCGCCACTGTGGATCCCCCTGACCCTGTGCGCCATGCGCCCATCACTGAGGCCGTGCGCCCCTTTGGTGCGTTTTGGACCACTTCCCACTACTGCTTCGTGCTGCCCAGCTTGGAGGGGGGAGGAGGAGAATCAGGTGTGCTTCCCATTTTGGAGGGGGGAGGAGGAGAAAGAGGGGCCAAAGGGACTGGGGCGTGCAGGAGAGAAACAGATGGGGGAGGTAAAGGCGAGAGAGGGGCAGAAGGAAGGGGGGGAGATGTAGCAAGGGAAGGGGAGGCGAGGGATGGAGAGGAGCAAGGGGGAGGGGGCGACGACATGAGCATGGGTGAACCAGCTGGTGATGCGTCCGCACATGTGAATCATAACGTCAGCATGCGAGGCCACGGTAACGTCAGCACGGGAGGCCATGGTGACGTCAGCATGGGAGGCCATGGTGGCATGAGCATGTTGATGCGGGGGATTGACTGGGAGACGGTGGAGAGGGTGGCGTCCCTTGGAGACGGTAGAGTGGCTTCCGCTGGTCGTGA